>CM035801.1:20906881-20924716 GCA_020466265.1 Siphamia tubifer | reverse complement strand
AGTGCAAAGCTGTTCATAGAGAGAGATAGTTGAGAAAGATTGCAGAGATCACTATTGTGCTTAAGGGTCGAAACATAAGGCATTTTTTTTTTAAGGATATACTTTTCCAGTAAAAGGGAAAAGTCTTGGTGTTAGATTTTTAACTCTATTAAAAAACTTTTTGGGAGGAAAGTTGTGCTCAGTTCAACAGTGTTTATTGTCACTTTTCACCCTAAAGTGAAGGAATTATATTTGTGAACTAGAAACGCACATGGAAAACGCAGACCTCCACCAACACAGATCACCCCCCCACCCATCACCAACAATATTTTAGAATTTCTTCCCTGTGCCGGTATCAACATTTCCTTCAATAACCTTTTGAGTTATTTTGCAAACACTCAGCCAGATAAACAGTCAAAGGGTGGCCATGGCTCAGGAGGTGGGGAGGTTTGTCCAATAACTAAAGGTTCAATTCCTGTTCTGTCCTAATCTGTTTGTTGTGTCCTTGGGCAAGACACTTCACCCTCCTTGGCTTCAGTGCCACTCACACTGGTGGATGAATGCATATGAATGTTTGGCCATTGGTGATAATTGACAGCCATGTTTCTGTCAGTCTGACCCAGGGCGCCTGTGGATACAAATGTAGTTTACCACCACCAGAGGGAGAATGTGAGAGTGAATGAGTAACGGCTCAATAGTGTTTTTGAATGCTTAATAATGCTTTAGGTGCTTTGAAAAGCACTACAGAAATCAAACCCATTATTGTTACACTGCTCTAAAGGTATATTTAAGCAGATGTTGAAAGTGTCACTAGGGACATTTACAATTCACTTCTGTTGTTTTTTTTTATATTTAACACATTGTTGTTAAGAACTGACTATTTATAACAGTGATTATTAATGACCAGTTACTGGGAGTTACATTATTAGTGAAAAAAAGATGCAAAATAGTTGGCAAGAAATTCCTTTTTCTGACCATTTTATTGCAAAGAAAATGTGAAGACACATAGGCAGCCTTAAAAAGGCTTAATTTCATGGACAGGGCATTTATTGATTAATTACTTTGAAGGTCATGTACAATAGGTACGTATCACATTGCTCTGCAATTTTTTTAGAGAGTATCTGCTTCAGACATTAAATGTGCTAAATGTTACATACTTTAATAAGATGAATCAGAAAACAAATGACAAAAGTGCTGGTTAGCTCATGTTTTTAATATATATGATGGTGTGTTATTCCACATATATGGTGGTTTATGTACATGTATACAATGGATTTGTAAATATTCCACGAGAAACAATCTGTAAAGTGAATGGATCATAATGTGCAGACAGTGTTTTGAAGTAGATCCGGTAGATCTGAGACTAATATTAAATATTAATATTAGAGTAAAACCTATTCTCTTGTTAATTCTGAGAATTTCACATTTTAACTTATCTTGGAAACTTGAGCCAACCAGTGAGTGCAGTTAAGGAACCTAAATAGACGCAGATCTGAAACCTATAGGGAAAACTTTAGCAGACATAACATGTGTTTTACCTTTCAAGATCGCTCAAGGTCAAAGGTCATGACCCTATTTTGGAGCCTACATGTAGTTTCCTATCTGTCAACAATAGTAACTTATCAGTACTCTTTTTGGAGATACAGCCATTTAAAATCATGTGACCTTGTTTTTGACCTTTCAAACTTACTCAAGTCAAAGGTCATGACATTATTTTGTTCCCCATGTCAGGTTTCCTATCTGTCAATCACAGTAACTAAGTCTCTATATCTCCACTCATTTTTCCACTATAGTCGATTTTCATCTCAAGTGACGTCTTGCATAATAGGTCAAAATCTATAAACACAAGATGCAGAATTGAAAAACAAGCATTTTGGTGCTCATTGGAACTCTGAAGATGAAGATTTCAGAAGTCTCTCATCATCTGAACCCACTTTATCTTCACCAGGGTCACAAGGGTCACTGGGGGCCTAATCTAGCTACAATGGGTGAAGGTGGGGTACACCCTGTATGAGTCTCCAGTTCATCTCAGGGCTGAACATATATAGACAAACAATCACTCTCACATTCACACCTATGGACAATTTTCGATTAACCAATTAACCTATCAGTGCATGTGTTTGGATGGTGGGAGGAAACTGGAGTACCTGGAGAAAACCCACGCAGACACTGGGAGAACATGCAAACTCCACACAGAAAGGTCTGGTGTGGGAATCAAACCAGGGAGCTTCTTGCTGTGAGGCACGAGTGCTAACCACTGCACTGCGCCCCTAGTTCAGAGTTGGATTTTGACCTTTATTGTGACCTTTGAGTCTTTAAATTTGTCCTTCAAAGTTCTGATGTCAATGTACATCAACAGTGAGAGCGAAAAGAGGCTATATACAAAAACTAGTACACGGGAATGAAAAGAACATGTTGGTGCTCTCTTTTTGGTGCTCTCTTTTTTTGGTGACCTTGACCTTTGACCTACATTCACCAAAATTTAACGGAATATATTCTGGACCACATCTCACCTTTACTGATAATACCCTTGGAATTGGTCCAGTAGTTTTTACATAAAATTGCTGACAAACAAACAGATAGATGGACAAACAAACCAATACCCCTCTCCCCTTTGGGTGGTGGGGTAAAAAATAGGTTTTATAAAAATACTGCATAGCGAATATTGATAATTAGCCTGGCCCATAATCTGTGCATTTACTTATGTGTGTGTACATAAATGCATAATTAAGAATATTCTAGTGATAACAGTGATTATCATTAATCATTATTTACACGCTGAATATTTGGAGGAAATGAACCCTACACATCCTTTGGTCACTTCTATCATCAGCTGCTTAGGTTATAGTTTCCACAGTCATCCAATTGTTGTCATGTGTGAAGCATTACCAGTTGTGATTGTATTAGTAGCATGGTGTTCTTCAATGGTGGATGGTGACCAGTCGTAAATATAGCTAAGTCCCCTAACTGTGATTCATCGCTCTGCAACTCTACAGCTTATTAGGAGCAGCTTAATGTTACTTAGCGTTTCTATGATGCAGTTTACTTTAAGGAATGTATCGGGAATGGGGAGTTGGGTACAGTACACTGCATATTTACAAGTGCGTGTTGTTTTTCTTTTGGTACTTTTCTGCTTCCCACTATCTCTTTATGCTTCATTCACTCTCGTACACACACACACACACACACACACACACATACACACACACTGTCTTGTCTTGTGCATTCCCTTGAAATTCTCAGCTGCCAGCTTCTGTCCTAGAAAATTCAGCGATAGCGGCAGACAGAAAACTCTGCATACACAGGACTACATCCTCTGTGTGTTTCACAGAGATAGAGGGTAGCTCAGCTTTAAGAGGAACCAAGAAAATAAGAACTTGAAAAGGTGTTTAAAGTCACAAGCAGGACGGTTGGTCTATCAGTAGGAAGTTTCAAGGGCACCTCTTTGTTGTCATTTGGTTTTGACTGACTTTTAGATGATCAGTATTCCCATGATGCACCATGACAGAAGACAGGTGCCTGATCTATGTTTTTTATGTAAATCAGTTTGTCTCTAAGGCTACTGATGAAGGCAGGGACAGTGATATAAACTCCCAAAGCAACAACTGGCACTAGTGCTTAAACCTCTAATCCAATCTGATACTTGACAACTTACCAACACAACAGCCAACATCTATACAAAGCTACAGTTTAATCACTAATACTGTCATACTCCCATGGCTGATTTTAACAGGTGTCACCTAAAACTGGACTGAATTAATCTGCACAGTCATGAGTTTGGCTACTGGATGTTATATAAAACCCATGTTGTAATCTTGACAGATGTAAATGCTTTTTTATATCAGGCTTGGTTAATCATAAAGCATTTATCACAATACATGACAATATTCATAGTGATTGTATTATTGTCTTTTAGTTGTTTTTAATCGGTTGAATTGTATATATTTTTTGTATTTTAAATCTTGAGTGTATCCTTTAATACTTTGTGCTTTTACAATGAGAGACGTCTGCACAAGAATTCCTATGTGCATAAATGGAAAATAAACTTATCTTATCTGTCTTGTTTTAAAGCACGTTATTATGACCCTAATATACCTAATACAACATAATACAAATGATAAAAAGGGATTAAATAGGGAAGATGAAAATGCCTCTTGTCACACCTTTTTTTTTTTGCCCTGATTGCTTTGTAAACATCAAAACCAAACTTTGTTATATTTAATTTAGATTTATTTTTGACAGTGAATACATCAACATCATTTATTTGTACTTCTAGTAGGTAAATAAGGGTTTAAATGAAACAGAACACAGATTTAAGTGTTGGATTTTAGAAAATGGGATGGATGGATGGATGGATGGATGGATAGATGGATGGATGGATGGATGGATGGATGGATGGATGGATGGATGGATGGATGGATGGATGGATGGATGGATGGATGGGGATGGATGGGGATGGATGGGGATGGATGGATGGATGGATGGATGGATGGATGGATGGACGGACGGATGGACGGAAGGACGGAAGGACGGACGGACGGACGGACGGACGGACGGACGGACGGACGGACGGACGGACGGACCGACGGACCGACGGACCGACGGATGGATGGATAGTTTTTACTTTTTAAGTCAGACAATGATATTTTGTATATATAATGACATATTCTAATAATTTAGTCTAAACTAAAACAATCGTTGGACATATTTTGTGCATTAAAACTTTATTTTGTAACAAATCAGTCCAACAGTTCGAGTCTGAAGATAAACAGGAAGGGCTTTTTATTTCATCTCAGCTAATTAAAAGTGGTCCTGTTGTGTGACTTGTTTAACTTGAACACTTTTTTAAGTGAACATTGTGTTTCCTCTCTTTTGTCTTTTCCTCTTCCTGTTGTGCAGGTGCTTAAATGTGTACTACTGCACCAAGGAGTGTCAGAAAAAAGACTGGGCTCAGCATAAAAAAGTCTGCAAGACACTGCGACTGGTGGCCATTGACAGACTAGTGGAGTGGCTGATGTTCACTGGTGAGAAATAAAAAGGCTTTGCTGCTTAAATTAAAAGTCTTAATAGAGTGTTTGGGTTCACAAAACAGGCAAATCACATTTAAAGCAGAGCCGCAGAAATTAAATGCCCGAGAGACAAAAAGTGACAGAAAGTCACAGCGTAATGTTGGTACTTTTTTGGATATTTTAATTAAAATTTCCCAGCCTTTGAGTCTGTAAATTTATTAGAGACAATGCTGTGTTTTCTGGTGGAAGTAACTAAGTACAAGTACTTCCTTTACTGTATTTAAGTAGATTTTTTTAGGTATCCGTACTTTACTTGAGTATTGATTTTTCTGGCAACTTTTTACTTTTACTCCCTACATTTTTGTATAAATATCTGTACTTTATACTCTTTACATTCTCAGAATAGACTCATTACTTTTTCAAATTAGACAAATGTGACAGGATGAAAAGTAAGTAATAATTTTGACTTTTTATCTCATAATTATCCATTTCATATCTCATATTACAATATTTTTCCTCATAATTTTCACTTTTTATCATAGAATTCTGAATTTTTTTTTGGATAATTTTCACTTTTTGTCTCATTATTTAGATTATTTTATCTCATAATTTAAAATCTCCTATTTACGACTTTTGAATTTTTCCTAAATGTCCTGTCCATACCTACTAAACTGACTACCATTACCTAATAAAACACATCATCTACACACTAACTCAGTTTTAAAGGCTTTATTTTTGGACATTTTTCTGGATTTTCCTGCTTAAATCAGTATTATTTCATCCATAGCAAAAAAAAAAACAGTTTTACTTTTGTACTTTATTACAATTGCAAAGTTTTATCAGAGTATTTTTTTTTTACTCCAGTAACTGTACTTCTACTTAAGTACAAAATGTGAGTACTTTTACCACCTCTGGTTTTCTGATGCTGATATAAACAACCCAAAACAGGAGACCTCCCATTCCCAACCGAGAAATGGACGAAGGCAGCCTTCGAGGTCAAGAACTGGGACGACTGGCTCCCTATGCAGGGGGACCTCACACCCCGTCTGGATGTCATCTTGTCAGGTTCCAACATGCAGTGCCTCTGGAAGAATGCCAGCAGACCCCGGCCAGATGACCCTGATCTGAGACAGTCTTTGTGGCGGGTCCAGAGCGAGTTTGTGTCTCGGGTTCTAACAGTTGGGATGGCCATGCAACACTTTAACCTGGACCCATATGCTAAGCCCATCACTGTTCACATAGCAGGAGCATCCCATAATGAGACCATGGAAGCCAGGCTGACAGACTATGATGAGCTCAACTACATGTTTCCAGGACACCAGGGTATTGAGGTGGTCATGGTGGGACCAGAAGTTGTGGAGGGTCCCATCGTGAGGCCTCCTCTGAGGGCTTTTGGCCCAAAGCACAGGGTCTGGATCAGTGCCCACAAAGGCCTGTACCACCAGTTTTGGGAGGAGGTGGTGGAGAAAGAAGAAGCAGCGAAGCCAGACCTGGTGGTTGGATTTCATCCTGGTACGTATCATAGTTTTTGGCATTTTCCCAATGAACTCTTTAACCCCTGAGACTTAAACAATTCCATAGTAAAAAAAAAAAAAAAAAAAAAAAGTAACAAAATTAACAACAACAGCCCAAGTGATCAATAAAATGAACAAAACTGAATATTAAACTAACAAAATAATACGTAACATTAACAAAGTAAGACACTAACAGAACACAATTGAAGAAAAATAATGAAATAAAAAGAAAAAAAAGAAAAGAAAAAAGAAACAAAAATAAGCAACAACATCAACAAAAACTAATAAATATTCACAAAATAACAAATAACAAAAAAAAAACATTAAAAAAGAAAAAAACCTTAACAGCAAATACAACACAACCAGTGGTATTAAAAGCTAGTGCAAATAGATGCCATAAGTTTGTCCATATCTTTTTATTAGAAATACGTAATCGGAACTGAGAGCATATTGGTGGCCAAAGGTCAGAGGTCAAGGACAGTGTGACTTCACTAAATGTATTTATTTATTTTTGCTATAATTCAAGACTGAAAATAATGATTCAAGGTTAGTAAATATGGTTGATTGATTTTAGTTTAGTTTCAGATATGACCTCTAAAGGGGAAGGACTATTGTTTATGGTTTGGTTTGGTTTGTTTTTTGTGTCTCTGTTTGTTCATTTGTTTGTTTGTTAATATTTTAGCATCAAAGCTATTGGTTGAATTCATACCAAAATTGGTTTATAAATTGTCAGTGATCCAAAATTACATTTTAAGAACAGTACATCAAAGTTACTTAAAATAAATAAATAAATAAATAAATAAATATATATATATATATATATATATATATATATATATATATATATATATATATATATATATATATATTACTAGTTATTATTTAAGTTACTTAAAAAAAAAAAAAAAAATATATATATATATATATATATATATATATATATATATAATTTTTATTTTTTTTCCCTTTTTTGCTTATAATCGGTGACATTTCAAATGTCTGTAGCAGCAAAACTATTGTTTGAATTCATACTAAATCAGGTTTATAGACTGCCAGTGACCCAGAATAAATGGTACTACATTTTAGGAAAAGTAGGTTAAAGTAAAACATTTTTAGGATTTTCTTTAAAATAAGTTTTTTCCCTCCCATTTTCTTATAATGGGCAAAACATGTCTATAAAAACAGCAATTTTGTTTCAGTTTACTTCAAACTTGGCATATATATATATATATATATATATATATATATATATATATATATATATATATATATATATATATATATATATATATATATATATATATATATATATATATATATATATATATATATATATATATATATATGTGTGTGTGTGTGTGTGTGTGTGTGTGTGTGTATGCAGTTGATATGCTTGATCGTTGCCAAAATAAGTTATAGTAGATGTGAGTGGCAGGGTTTCTTATGCCTCGAACTACTTGTTTTCTTTTTTGAGTTACTTTAAGTTTTCAGTTTGTGAGGAAAAGTCTTCACTAATAGAGGCTCAAAAACACTGAAACAGTACATGATGTTTTACCAAACAGTGTGTTGTTGAAAGGTTCCACAGTGGAAATGATTTTATTCTTGTCCAATGTGAATCATTAAATGAGAACAAAGTATGATTATTTTATCCAGTTTAAAAACTTCAGGTCTTTTCAGATTTTACTCCATAGTTTTATTAATTAATTTTTTTGTACTTTTGCTGTCACTTGTAGTTTTGTTCTTAGTTCTTTGTTAGCTATTATCATTGTTGTACAATGTCTGCCAGATGTGACGAGCATTTATATGAGGAAAATCAGGATGAAAATCTTCAGAGTGAGTCTCCTTCAGAAATAGTCAAATCAACCTGTAAAGAGCTTGATGACCACTTTAACTATAAATAGAAACAGCTTCACTTAAGTGGTCAGTTGTCTCAGGGAACCAATGACAGACTCTTTATGCTCATTTAACAATTACCTCTTTGAGAGAACGGAGCGAGTAGGAGAAGTGTAACACACTTGATCTGGCCTATTCATTAGCGCCTGGCTTTTATTGGGGATTTGGGTGATTAATGGCAGCAGCTGGGAAAGAGTTTGGCTTCTGATTGCTGGACTCAGCATAATGTGGGTAAGCTGCCCTTTACAAAGGAGACCTTCACTGCTTCCTTTGCTTTCACCATCCTGCATATTCTACAAATCTGATTGCAAAAACAATTTAAAACAACCCCACTGTGGGTTTTTTTCCCCTGATTTTTTTCTGACATAATTTCATTTTGGCATGTGAATAATAACCTGATCTCTACTTGATGAGCAAAAGGCATGATGGGATCATGTCCACCCTCACATTGACCACCTCATTAAAGTGACACTATAGCCCTCCACCTTCTAAGCTCTGTGCTCAATCGCCTCTCTGACCTTTTAACCTGTGAAGTAGCAGCAAAGCCCCGACCCGGTCGTACCCATAACCCCCCCCCCACCCCCAGCTCAGTTGTCGCTCCAGGCTCCACTAGAGCTAAATATACAGGAATCAGTCATCCTGCGAGTAAACTGTCTGAGTGCCTGGCTGCATTTTTATACTGCAAAGCTGGCAGAGCACTGCATTATGACACAGTTTAAGTGATAGGAGAGCAGGCAGCATGACGAAAGGGATAAAAAGGAAGGTGTGTATGTGTGGGTGTGTGGGTGTGTGTGTGTGGGTGTATAAGAAGGGGAGGAACAGACTATTAGAAGACAGTGAGAAACAGATAAAAAAGAGTTAACGGGGAGACACTGTCCTTAGGGAATGTAAAGAGACAGGGATGTCAGTTGTACAAAGATGGATTTGAGCTAAGTCATGTTATTAACCCATAAAGACCCAAACATCCAAAGTCACCCACTGATATAAACTGTTTAATACCTGTTCATTCACTAATCCTATCAATCCATGTAAATACAGTTTGTCATCTTTACTGATAGGAAAACTCTTATTAGTCTTTGCTCAGTTTATTCAGGTGAGCAACGGTTTCTACTGATATCAAATGTTTAATGTCGTATGATCCACTAATCCTATCAATACATGTAAATAATTGGTGTAAAATACAGTTTGTCATCTTTTCATGGTCATCGCATATAACCCATTTGGATGTTCATAGACATTCACCTCTAAAACCCATGGACTGTGGAAGAACTCACTTGGTTTATGTTCAATTGATGATAGATTTTGCTGGGGGAAAAAAAAAAAAACGTCAATTTTTCTTCAGTTTTCTCTGTTGCTCATAAAATAACCATTGAATTTATGAACATCTAATAATTAAATGCATAAAAAAGTCAAACCCACAGAGTTTGATACATGACAGTGGATGGAGTGGAGACACTTATTTTATGTTCAGTTAACAATATATCTTACCGATAAATTTTTCTTCAGTTTTCTCTGTTTTGGATATAATAAACTTTAATGAAGATCTATACAATCAGTACATTAAATATAGCAAAAATACTTGATTTTCACATAAAAATTCTAAATAATATAAGAGTAAGGGTGACACAGTGGTTAGCACTCATGAGTTTGATTCTAACTCTAGTGGATGGGACCTTTCTGTTTGGATGTTCTCCCCATGTCTATGTGCTTCCACCCACCATCCAAACACATCACTGATAGGTTAATTGGTCACTCTAAAGCCGCCCATAGGTATGAATGTGAGAGTGATTATCCGTCTCTGTATGTTCAGCCCTGCGATGAACTTCACCCTAATATGAGTGGGATAGGCTCCAGTGCCCCCCATGACCCTAGCGAGGATGAACAAGGTTTAGAAAATGAATGAATGAATGATTAATATTAGAGGAAATGATTAATGATGTAAGAAAGGATAAATATGAAGAAAAAAGAATGCAGGAACCGCCACAAAAATAGCACTAGATCAGTGTTTCCCAACCAGTGTGCCGTGAAAAATGAAGTAATTTTACTTTATTGGTACTGTAGTGAGTGAGTGATTATAGATCCATACAAGAGCACACACCACTGATCCACTCAGAGCTGTTGAGCTGCACTTGTCTTTCTTAAATTCCTTGTGTTTAACTAAACAGGCTTTGGTTTTGCACTGAATAAGTAAATGAAGACTAGAGTTGCATCATATTTCAATAAATAGAATCAATAGTATTATATAGTATTATTATTATATATAATAATAATAATAATAATAATAATAATAATAATAATAATAATAATAATAATAATAATAATAATAATAATAATAATAATAATAATAATAATAATAATAATAATAATAATAATAATAATAATATATATATATAATTAGTAAATGAATGTCACTTTTTGTGAGTTTTTTTCTTTGGTAGTGTGCCTTGTGATGTTTCTAACATAAAATATGTTCCGTGACTCAAAAAGGTTTGGAAACACTGCACTAGATCTTTATGGGTTAATAAGTTCAAGGTCAAGTTTACTTTTTATAGCACAGTTAAAACAATGCAAAGAGCCCAATGTGTTTTAGATACAAATACAAGATATGTTAACACTAGCAAAATAACAAAAGAATACAAACTATAGTAAGAGTGATACAATCAGATACACAGTAATAAGATAAACAGCAAATAAAACAACGACACTGTAAAAAAATAAAAATAAAATTGTTTTTACAGAAAACAACTGGCAGCGGTGGTTGCCAGAACAATCCTATAAAAAACACATTAAAGCATAAACATATTTGATGTAAGATTTTAAACATGTATAGATTTAACATTAAATGCAAACAGTAAATGTCTCTTACCTTCCTTCTTCCCTGAGTAATTTTCTGCATGAAACAAGTTAAGACTTTTAATTTTTAAATCGTAATAACCGCAGCCCACGCTATATTTCATCTAACTGTCTAGGCAGAACCAAGCAAAACAGCTGATTAACAATAATCACATCAATTTATGCCAGGTGTGTATAATAAATAAATAAATAAATAAATGAATAAATAAATAAATACCATGTCCACATGTTCAGGGTGGAGTCATGTTCGCAGCCATTTAATCCGGCTGCTGAGAACATGGATGCTCAAAGACTCAGACTGGACTTTTCTGACAAGTGATTATGTAATCTTATGCTGAAATATTTTGTAATACTGTAACTGATTGCAAACTATGATTGTGATATTAAAATAATGAAAAGACAATAAGAAGACTTAAAGAGGTATATCTTAACCAACTATCCATAGGCCTAAATATAATTGAGTTAAATATGCTTACTTAATTATAAAGTATTAGTTAAATAATTGTTTTACCAATACACTTGTATTTGCAGCATTTTGTCAATGCGATGGATTTTCCAGTGTCAGCCACCGTACATGCAAGTCAATACAACATTTTTTTGTTCAGTGAAACGCAATACAAGTGATTCACGATTTGAAATTAATATTCTATATTTAAACATGTTACGAATATTTGAATATTCGAAAATCAAGTCCCATCTCTACTCTTTATGGGTTAAAATCAAATGAACCACGTAAAATTATCTAGTCGAAATGTGATCAGAACATTTCGGCAGCTTTTTGTTTTCCATGAAATAGTAAATAGAGTTAATTCCTGTTAAGAAGTTCTTCGGTAACATGTAAGTGTATCGCCATTAGCAGTAACTCTATTTAAAATACAGCCTAAATGACTGCAGTCATTAACAGTCTGACTATAGCCTGTCTCTGTCACCTTACCTCCTGCAGGTCTAAATGCACGCATGCTTACTACCTCTTAAATGTTTTATTATGATGAGAACCTCAGGGATGTTGGTATCATGACATCCATTATTCAAACTTGAAATCCTTTCTGTCTGTAGTTTGAGTTCTGTGGCAATTTGTGGATTACATGATAGCATCTGTGTGCACTAGTCGTACCAGGGGCCTTTGGTTTCCACGCTTCAGTGACATGTTCTAAGCCCCCACAGCACTAAACATACAACCAGTGTCCTCTACTGAACAGATGCTTTGATGAATTTATAGCTCATAAGACAGTCGTGTTTATGTGACTGTGCAGATTTTGTGTTGCAGTTGTGGAGATGTATAAGCATGGTGGATTTGCTACCATTGTGTTTTTAGTCATTGGGATGAAGGGCGAGCTATTCAACGACACTTATGGCTAAAAACCAGTGACATCTGTCAGTGAATATGCTCTAGGATTATTATTATGTACCCAACCCTGTTTAAATATAGCTGTTCTGCCACACCGTGTTAATATGCAAGAATGTCACGATGAGTTTTCATGTGATGGGGTGTGAGTTATGTAGAGTTTGAATGTGTTTTGCTTAAGTTCAGCTCAAACTTCTTTAATGAGGTTAGGCTGTGAGGAGCAGTAATTAGGTGGCAGTACATCAGAGAGATATGTAAGCAAGCTAACGAGAAAAAGACACAGCCAGTTGGATGCTAATCAGGTGTAAAGTTTTTTTTTTTGTTTTTTTTTTCTTCAGGCTGTAATGGACACAGTGAAAACAAACAGTTCAATATGTTTAATTTAGCTGATTCATTTGGTTGTATGTTTACTGGTTAGAAGAATCTTAATGGGTCTTTGCTCATAATTTATTCACTGTGACATTGATTTTTTTCTTCTTCTTTTTTTAACCCATAAAGACCCGAGGTGATCAACAGCATCTATTGATATAAAATGTTTAATACTAGTGGTTACTAGTGACCCCCAGATATAGTATAATACAAAGAAAATTGGGGATGCAGCCTTTGTTAACTATGCACCAAAGTTATGGAAGACATCAGGGAAGCCAGTTATATTAAAACCAAATTAATTTTTTTTTTTAAATTTTCATTAGCCTTTATATTTTGTGTGAAATCAAATCTTAATGTATTTCTTATTTATTTTATTGGAATTTTATAATGTATGTTGAATCAGTTTATCTTATACTTTTGTAATTTTAGAATTTTGTGCAATCAAATCTTAATGTATTTCTTACTTCACCCTTGTCTTAAATTTGTATTGTATTTTAATCAATGTGAAGCACTTTGGGCTACAGTTTTTGTATGAAAGGTGCTATATAAATAAAGTTTATTATTATTATTATTATTATTAATATATTATGATCCATAATTGTTTTTCAATACATGTAAATAATTGGTTTAATATCATTGGTGTCATATTTTCATGATCATCAGATACTGTATGACCCATTTGGATGTTCAGAGGCTCTGTAGTTACTATGGAAACGCTGTCAACATCTATAAGATTGATTGACCAGCAAAAGCCATAGAGTTGGATCAATGACAGCGGATGGACATGCTTGGGTTATATTTTATTACCTCCACCAAGGGGGTCATGTTTTTACCAGAGTTTGTTTGTCTGTCTGATATTTAGCAAAATAACTGAAAAATTTATGGACAGTTTTTGATGAAATGTTCAGGGTAGGTTGGTAATGGGAAGATATAGAAATGATTAGATTTTGGTGGTGATCCAGAAGAGATCCTGGATTCTGGATCACTTTGGAATTTTACATTGTTGTAAATGGAGAATACAGAGAAGAAAAGAAAAGTTTTTGTATCGTTCATTATCATATGTTCTAGTAATGTATGTAAACGTATGAGCACAACTGTGTGTGTGTGTGTGTGTGTGTGTGTGTAAGTAGTTTATCTTGTTTGTGGAAATGAAAATAAAGAAAAGAAAAGAAAAGAAAAGTAAAGAAAAGAAAAGAAAAGAAAAGAAAAGAAAAGAAAAGAAAAGAAAAGAAAAGAAAAGAAAAGAAAAGAAAAGAAAAGAAAAGAAAAGAAAAGCAAAGATCATTATTGTTGATCTTTTTTCCCACCAGGGTTCCATGCTAACCAGGGTCTGGTTGAAGGCTGGTTGCCCACCCTTCTGCTGCTAAGAGATTTTAACATCCCTACCTTCTTCACTATGTACAAGTAAGTCACATGACTGGATTTATACATATATTCACTTTACTGCACAGACAGTAAATGGGAATAACAGATTCATAAACTGAGGTGAAACCTAATCACTTAAAGAAACATTTTAGATCTGATGAAAATGTGACTTGTGTTGCCTTCATGTGCTATAGAGATTATAGTAAAAGCTAGTTACAAACTCAAATATTGCAAATGAAGACACATAGAGAATTAGGGACCATTTTTAATTCAAAATTAAAGTAACTTTTGACCTTTTCAACATGGCAGAAAGCAATTAGATTTATCACAAATGATAAACAACACTTTTATTAACGTTCTGCTGCTGTTAGCTTATTTTATTTATTTATTTATTTTTACACATTTATAGTATACTAAATTTACATTAAATAATTCACAAATTCCTACAGCAGATCAATTAATACTTCCTAAATTGTTTTACCCAAGTAACAGGTCACTGTAAAGTGTGTGGCAGCCGTTTTTCAAAAGAGGTACTTGAACACAACACATTCACAAGTGGAAAGGATCGTCTTCCCAGTAGCATGTGAAGGCAGCATTAATGGACATGTCCCCTGTTGCACTCCTGTGACACTTAAGCTGTCATTCACCCACATATCATGCTTTGTGTCCCTATTCCACACCCACCTGACCCCTATCACCACAGTCTTCAGTCCAAAGATGACACTTTTACCCACACTAACACCACCTGTTCGTCACTTCACAGCTCTTCACTCTCTCTGTTTCCCATATGAGCCAAAGCCAAGTCAAAGACAATATTTATTCCCCCTGCTGTAGGCACTAATATAACCCCCACTATGAGCTGTGACCTGATCAGGGAGTAAAAGTATCAATAATATCGTCTTCTTATTCTTCTTAAGTCAGTGGTTTCCAAGTCATTTGGCTCGTGACCCTATTTTAACATCCCATATTTCTGTTGACCCCAGATATTTAAAAGAAATGTGCTAAAATTAATTTGTTTTTGATCATTTAATAGTTTGTTATATTATGCTACAAATGAATGTTAATTTTTAACAACATTTAGGCTTTATTAATGCATATTATTATGGATGGAGGCAGAAAAGCCAAGTGTAGATTACTGCATGAAGTCCATGTTGACCATTAATACTGAATAAACAATAAGTCAAACTATGAATTATGAAAGAGCTGCAGTGTCTGAAACTGACCACAGTGAACGTTTGACAGATAAGCAGTACCACAGTGCTTCAGTTTAAGAGTCACAGTCATGGATGGATTTTGATTTAAAAAAAAATAAAAAATCTGGATAGATTGGGAGTGTCAAATGATTACATTTTGGTGATGATCCTGGATTCTGGAAATTTGACATTGCGGTAAATGGAGAATAAATGTCCTACATTCACCAAAGTGTTATAGGATCTATTCTGGAGCACCTCACACCTTTCCTAAAAAAATTCCTGATAATTTGTCCAGTAGTTTTTGCATAAATTTGATCACGACCAGACAGACAGATGGACAAAAAAAATAAAAATAAAAAATAATAATAATAATAATGAAAAAAAATCATAAAAACAATACCCCTTGCCGCCCCTTCAGGGGGTGGGGTAATAATAAATTTTATTTCTCTTTAACAAAATTGTCTTTTATCAAAATACCTAAGTATATAAAAGGGCAGAATTAGAATTATGCATTCATTCTAACTCATTCATTCATACGTACATTCATCCATTTATTAAAATCAACTTTTCTACTACAGTCAATAGGTTCAATCTCAAACTAAAAACTAAGAACACTAGTATGAAATTACATAAAGTAAAATTTTGGGGGGGTTTTGAAAAAGTCTGGAATTTTTATTTGGCTAAAGACCAAACACTCTGTGAAAATATCACAGAACGTACATGTACTGAGTCTTCTGTGAAAAAAAACAGCTGAGATGGAGTCCCTGTGTAAATGTGGGGGTGGGTTATAGCCTGAGGGCAGGGGTCAGAAGGGGGATGTCAGTTCTCATGAGTCCCATGTGGACAATAAAACCAATAAAACCAAATGACTAAACTGATATCCTCATGTCTCCTCAGTGAGATGGAGCTCAAATACTCACTGGAGATCCTGCTGGAGCTGGAGATGCACATGAGGGGCAGCGGACCCAACCCGTTCACCTCACAGAAACCAGAGCAGGTCCAGGCCTGTCCCAACAAAACCCCCGTCTACTGCAACTCCCACTTCCTGTGTTTCCAAGGGATGCTGCCACAGGAAGGCTGAGGAACATCACGTAGAAAATCCTCAACTTTAAAAAAAACATGGCTTTAAAAAAAAAGAGGTTCTCCAGTGACTTTCTGAGAGATATGATTTACAAACCACTTTTTTCTAATGAGGAATGCATGTCCTTGTTACTATGAAGTATTAACATTGTCCTTTGGATGTGTTAATTGTTAATTAATGAGGCAGATTACAGAAATCCCTTTGAGCTTCACTAAGGCTTACTTTGTTGTGTGTTGACACCTGAGGGAACCAGCAGGGTGTGATGGTTTGTACACAAACACCGCCTCGAGGTAACATGGATGCAAAATAACAAAGGGACAAACATTGGAAACGAGACCAAACGTGCTTAACTCATTATTTTATATGATTTGTTACGCAGATTGACCTAAATTTCACCATTAGCCACATGGAAACAAATAACATTCAGACTAATGTAACATATTATTAAGCATGAATAAAATATGATGTTGTAGAGAACTTTAATTTAAAGCCTTTGGTTTTTGTTTCATCTTTATTTTTTATTACTTTGTGCCTCATCTATCGATTTTGCTATATTTTAATTTGTGAGTCCTCATATTCTGTAGTGTTGGTGTTCATGGTTCTAACACTTAACTGATCTATTACATTTTTATTATATCCTATAGTCATTAGTGAACTTGTAATATTATATAATTTGGTTTTATACAGTGGGAAGGACAGAAAGAATATGGAATTTATTAAGTCATCCAAATCCCTTTCATTCTAGTGTTAGAGCGACCATTACAATTTATAGAATATGTTCAAGCTACGCAATGATGGGAATTGGTTTAGTCTCATTATGATCAAATTAATTTTAACAAAAATATTCGTCCCAGAAGAACAGTCTTCAATAAGACCGGATCACATTAATCCAAATGAGGTCTGTGGGAATTAGAGGTTTGTTAGTATGGATGCTGCTGTCTGTGGCAATGATAAACATGACATCCTCTACTGTGTGAAAGAAATTAATATGAAAACATTCTGACACTGATACACACGTGTTGAACATTTCATCTGTATTATTTTACAACATTTGCACAAAAGGGGGTTTTGACATTGTTGGTGAAACTGCACAGTGAGACACTGCCCTCTGCTGGATGAACAGAGTATCATCCAAACAGGAGGTTTTTCTATTCATTTATCCTTTCCTCATATTTTATATTTCTCTATATGGGTTTCCTTTCCTCCATCCATTCATCCAATATTATCATTCATT